>JAOWCC010001589.1:80470076-80508881 GCA_030867875.1 Actinernus sp. WN-2022
CTTGTTAGATCTAACTTGGAATATGCCGACGTGATTTGGGATAGTTGTACCCTGGTTCCAGAGGGGCTCAGGTACGAATATACTGTAATGTGCCGCGATCGAAAGAGTTTTGATTCCCCGAAGGAGTTTTGTTTTACGTGACGACCGTTGAGCTTGATTTCAGCTGGTCTCGCTTCGCTCGCCCCGACGATTTCGAGCCTCTGGTATCCAGGGTAGGACAGTTGCCGACTGAATCGGATTGTCAGTTGTTAGATGATTCACTGATACGAAGCAGCAAAAATAGTCACAGGCGGAACGGAATGAAAGGAACCAGTCGTCAAAGGCTATAGCAAGAACTTGCTTGGGAGAGCCTGAGCTCTAGAAGTATCAACATAAATAGTTTTATTTTACAAAATAGTAAATGGTTTAACCGGACGGTATAAAACGCAGGTGTGCAGGTGTGCAGGTGTGCAGGTGTGCAGGTGAAAAGTTTCCAGGAATTTATATCAAGTTAGTTGTACACTTGTACACAACCTACTGGAGTCAGTAAACAAACAACACCCGAGTCTATCATATGCCATGACGTCATCAGTCACGTGACCCGTGCGCTAAAATCAGTAAAGGTTGGTACACACCAGGCGTCACGATGCAGCGCCAATTCATAATGTTAATAATCAAACAGCTATCACACAATCTATGTCGTATGTTATCTTGCTTCACTAAGACAGTGACAGGGCATGCTCGATTTTCCCACGGGTCACGTGACTGATGACGTCATGGCATATGATAGACTCGGGTGTTTTTTGTTTACTCTAGTAGGTTGCTGTGTACAAGTTTGGTTCAGATATTCCGTGTTGTTAAGGATAAATGCTCGATTTTTCCACGGGTCACGTGACTGATGACGTCATGGCATTTGATAGACTGGTGTTGTTTGTTTACTGACTCCAGTAGGTTGTGTACAAGTGTACAACTAACTTGATATAAATTCCTGGAAACTTTTCACCTGCACACCTGCACACCTGCGTTTTATACCGTCCGTGGTTTAACTCCTTCTTTCTACATGGTCTTCTTCCCCCTTTAGTGTGTACACAATCTCGGTATCCTCCGAGGTCTGGTAATGATTTTTGTCTAATGCCCGTGAGAACAAATAGATTTGCAAATTCTTTTTTTCCTTCTACTATGAAATGTTGGAACAATCTTGATACAGTCTTGAGAAACCTTGGTAGCCTCCTTGACTTCAAACATAAACTTAAGAATTCTCTTTTTAATCATAAATATAACAAACTGTATGATGTCTATACGTCTATACTTCATTCACGTCTAAGGCTAGGTGCTCACGGTTTAAACGATTATTTATACCGTATTAACTGTTCTAATTCTCCTTTGTACGTGTCATTGTGCCGGGTCAGTTCTGGGATTGAAACAGCAAAACATTTATTTTTAGTCTGCATGTCCCAACCATGCTGCTCTTTGCTCGGCTACTCGCCTTTTGGGTAATATTTGGGTTGAAGCTACTTGTCTAGTGATACTTCAGTGAATTTTAAAACTAAATCTCAGTTTTTTTGTAGAGTTCAAAGTTTCATTATTGACACTGGGAGATTCACTGCTTCAACGTAATTTTTTGTTTTGTATACTCTTTTCTTTTTCTATATTGTAGGCCATTCTCAATTCCTATGTAAAACCCCTTGATTAGCGCACAATAGTGCTGTCTCTGGGGAAACGTAGCCGGAAAATATGTTTAAATAAAAATAAAAAAACTATACCGAAACAACGCGGCCTCTCATTTGTAAATAGTAAAAAAAAAACTGAATTTCTAACGGGACCTGAAACAACCATAGATTAAAGCTGATCAAAGCCAGGACCCGGCTAAACCACAGATCGAATTGGAATTTAGCGTGTTGGTTTTTGTGGAGGGAGGAAAACCGGCCAGGATCCGGAAAAAACCCTCGGAGCAATGGCGAGATACCAACAAACTCAACTCACATATGGCGCCACGTCCGGGGATCGAACCTGGGCCACAGAGGTGAGAGCCCTTAGTACTAGAAATAAAGCTATAAAATAGACCAGACACATTTTAGTAAATGCCGTTTTCTTTATTGATTAAACATATTGTAAGTGGTAAATACAGCGCTCAAATGTAATCACTCTAACCACTAGAGAGAACCTGTCGTATGAGTGTGCATGAACATTTTGCGGATCGTGACTTTGAATTGGCCAACTTCGAAATGGCCAACTTCGAAATGGCTACCGCACTTTTTCTTCCTCTCTCGGCATGCAATCACACTCGACGAAATCCACTCGAGGCTAACAACTTTGCCAGTCTTTCCGAAACTGAAAAACTCGACTACGGCGAAATGATGAATATTTAATTTAATATATAATTATCGATGAAATACCAGTGTATATTTTTTTCAAAAAAGTTATATCTTCACACGTGAAGATATAAATTAAATAATATCTTCACACGTGAAGATATCACTTTTGAAATTATTAAAATTACTGGCTTTTAAAAATTTTCTAGCCTTTTTAGGAAGAAATGAAAACTGGTATTTCATCGACAATTATATATTAAATAGAATACCACATGGCCGCTTGGAGAACGTATTTTATCTTCTCGTGTTGATGAAGTATCTCTACTCGTTCGCTGCGCTCACTCGAAAGATATTTATCAACACTTGCACTCGAAGATAAAATCCGTATCTCCGCGCTGCCATGTAATATCCTCTATTTATTACATACTGCGATTTTAATGGGTACAGGTATATCGCTAGTCATGAAGTTGCTAGTTGTATGTTAGGATTTGGATTAGCGGCGATGTATTTCTAAAACCCAAAATTAGCGACTAGCTCTAAACACCCTAAATTAGTTAGCCATTGCACCCGGTGTTGACGCCGTTAGGGTATTTTTAAATGTAGGGTTAGGATTTGCAGTAGTTCATATATATATAGGGAGAACGGAGAAGCATGTGTCGTTTTTTAATAGACAATAGTGATCTAGCCCTAAAAACTCATATTAGTGACTAGCTCTAAACACCATAAATTCAGTGAGCTAAATGAGGAGCACCCGTTGTTGACGGTTAGGGTATTTTTAAATGTAGGGTAGGATTTTGGATTCGCAACTAGCAACTTCATGACTAGCATATTTACCACACTCGATTTTAATACGTATGGAATCATTCATACGAAAACCCGCTTCAAATTTTTCCTTTTTCACACGTGCAAAAAGCTTTCCGTCCAATCAGAAAACACTAGTGTACTTGTCAAACGTACCGGATGTTGAGATCGGAGGCACCACTTTCGTTCACTACGAAAGTTGGAGGTTTTGACTTTCTTTATAAATAGTGTAATCTTGATCTTAAACATAGCGATGTGAAAACCTTCTAAGTCGATTGAGGAGCAAAAACTTATGAGCAAAAACTTAGAAGAAACCAACATCAAAAGTTACTCTATTTACATAATTTCATAAGAGACAAAGAGGAAGCACAAAATCCCGGAAAACCTGACGAAATTCTACCGAAAGAACTCATTTGCCAACAGATATTGAGATAATCTATGTGAAATCATTCTTAGCGTCAAAAGAAAATACGGCGAATATTACGAGCTTTCACTCTTTCGAGGAGTGATTTCAACTTCCATGGAGCATAGATATTTTAAAAATCGTAAATATTCTGCGATTGAAGAGAAAACCTACAAGTCGTGGAGATGTCTGGAAACTCGTAGCAAACAACTTCGAAAAAACAGGTAAACTTATAGACCTAATGCCAATAGACCAGTTCACGGTTAATTTCGACATTTTGAAAGGAGTGCAAACATGGTGCGAAATAAAGTGTTTGTATGGGAATCAGATGCCAAATAAAATCCGTAAAATCGAATTTCTGAAATATTCTTCATATACAAAACTGGTAAACTGAGATTAACCAATGGCAATTTGAGGGATGTAGCTGTGCTGGGAAGCGTGCAATCGTTGTTTTCAATTTCCATACATTTGTCTGTAACAACGAGTCAAAGTTCGCCTTCATGATTTTGCACACGCGTTGTTTTAAAGAAAACTATAGTCATTTGCCACAAGAAATATTCAAGTTGTTCAGTGTTCTACTGGTCTGAATTTCATCATGTACAACGGCCTTGACAGCCTTGAAATTGCAAGGTTTGTGCTGATCTCTCCATGCCAATCTAACACTGTTTTGACGGCTATTGTTCCGGCGAGTGAAAAAGTAACAGGCCAGGTCACTTCTTGTTTACCTGTGAACCCTAGCTCTAGGTGAGTGAGAACCCCGTTGTTTACCTGTGAACTCGTCCAATGGTTAGGGTTGGGGTTAGGATTTGTCTTAGAATCACAACCTGACCTGTATAACCACAGGCAGCCCAGACTCGACATATATTTCCCGCCTTTTGGGTTACCTGTGGTTGTTTCATAAGCGATCTCGAAGAGTTTACATAATTGCTCCTTGTGAATTCTCTTTTCCGATTCCTACGAAATAAATCTTCAATAATAAAAGATTGATACTTAATGAAGTTTTGTGAGTGGTTTTGGGGTGATTTGGGGACTTCTGAAGCAGTTTATTACGCCTCGAGGTTTTGACCGTTGGCCGCGTGTCTACCTCATAGCTACAAATATACACTGTTAATTCAACGGGGAGAATGTGTTGGTCGGGGCGGGGGTACTCCTGTTTGTGTATGTGCCGCAGGGGTGGGTCAGGGTTTTGAGCTCTGTTTGGGCAGATCAGGGTCAGGATTTGAGTTTAATTTGGGTGCAGTCAGGGTCGGGGTTCAGTATTTTTTAGCAGCTAGGGTTCATTTTTTAGCTACATTCTGTTTTTTTTTTCCCAAAAAAGGGCAATCAGGGTTTTTGGAGCTCGGATTTTGGGTCAAACAGGGTCAGGGTTTGAGCCCTACTTGGCCTCACATACATACCCAATTTTCATGTAAGTACCCCACCCTCCCCGGATTATAGTCGATCGTATAACTTTTAATAGACGGTGGGGTTTAATTTCGCTTTTAGCAATATTTGTTTCGATCATTATGGTAATCGCTGGAAGTAAGTCTCTCAGCACTCAAGTGATTGGCATTTAAATACATAAATGTGCGTAAAATGTGCCAGAATAATTCTAAAACGTAGAGAAAAATGAGTTAGGTTTTTACACCTCTTGCATTTGTGCAAAGAGCTTTAAAGTTTCAATATAAATAATAAGAAAACAGAAAACGGCTCTTTCAGAAAGACTGATGGTATGTGTACACTAAAAGAACAGATATTAATGTGATCTACGATGGTTACATTCTTTCCGTTAGAGGGTCTTTTCAGTGTCAAGATTCTGCACATACTGCGTTGGCGGCAATTTAAAACGCTGTCAAACAGTTGATCAGTCGAACCATAGTTAATAGAGTGGAATGGTTAGGAAACTCAGGGACCTCTTTGTATAGGTCTTTGTTAGCTTTTTTCAACCACTACCGTGCACAAAACACAATAGAAATTCCAACATTGTTAATCAATCTGCCAATAGAAACGTGTGAGTTCAGTCGTTCTGGGAACGCTAATGAACTATGATCGTGCAATCTTTTGTCTTACCCCTCCAAACCTAAATCGCAGCGCTTTGTTAGCCCTTTTGAAGTTTGCGGGTTTCCTAACCATTCCACTCTATTAACTATGGTCGAACTTGAAAGCAAACAGTTCGTCCAACATTATTTTGATCAAGCAAACGTTGGTCCAATATCGTCCAACGTGACAAACTAACGGACAATGTTGGATCTAATATTGTTCCGATAGTTTGGCCAGAACTTAACTTCTACTTGCCGAACTGAAACCGTTGCAGTAACTTATCTCGCTTTAATTTTATTGCTTGTTTGTTACCCAGTACAATTTTAACTCACAATGGTACAGCGAGAGCAATTATAAGAGTATGGCAGCATTTATTTATTTATTTATTTATTTATTTATATATTCATAATTCGCAAAGCTAATGCGCATCACTGCGAATATATAAAAATAAATTATGAAGAACAAAACAAACGAAATTAAACCAAATATGAATAAAACATTGGCGGTTTGCTAGACACGTAATTCAAGTAGTGCAGACTTAAATGCACTGAGTGTCTGCATCTCGATGACATAGTCCGGAAGCAAGTTCCAATCCTTTATGGTTCTTGTGAAAAAGCTGTATTTATAAGTATTGCTAGAACTACCCATATTAATGAAGCGCACAGGGTGACACGATCGCGTTACACGGGTAGGTTTCTGAATGTATGAAGGAAGCTCAATAGATGTCAGGCCGTTCACGATTTTATAAAAGATAATTAACCTAGCAAACTTTCTGCGCATTTCTAAAGTTGGCCAGTTCATTTCTAAAGTTGGCCAGTTCAATTCACCTTGTGAACTCTCTCCGACACCTTGTAATAAGCTGCTGGTTCCTTTCCATATGCCGCGATCGCTAAAAAAGGTACCCAGAGATTGTAGCAATCAAATCAGTGGAAACCGGTAGTACAACTTACAATAGTTATATCGCTGCGATCGCTGAAAAAAGTACTCCGTGATAGTAGCGATCAAATCAGTGGAAACCGGTAGTACAACTTACAATAGTTCTATCGCTGCGATCGCTGAAACAAATACTGAGATTATAGCGATCATATCAGTGGAAACCGGTAGTACGACAATAGTTCTATCGCTCACAACGACCGCCGATCCCCCCCCCCCCCCCCCCCCCCCCCCCCCCGGGTCCTTTTTCTCGGCGATCACAGCAATCATTCGGAAAACAGCATTCAGTTTGAAAAAAAAACACGAATTAATGTGGAGTAACAGTTTCAGTATTTTTACACATAATTGCAGAAATTAAAACAAACTAAAACATGGCATTTATGTCGACCGTTATGCTTTGCGCGTAACGACGATATAATTTAGTAGTGCTTTTAGGTATGCAACAATAGCTATACCATCACAAAGCAGTCAACAATCTTTGGTTTTACGAATAAGGATGTAAAGTCGTCGTTAGGTCGTAGATTATCAGTCGTACCAGACTGTCATGAGTTACCGACGTTCAATAACGTTGCTATTTAATATACGTTCGCTTTACTGCGAATTATTTGTAATGAAAGTTGCGCACCACCGGTCGCGCGCGCCCTTATTTGTTAAGGGATCTAATTTGGATAAAAATCATTAATAAATCAGATAGTTCACTCGTATTTTCAATACCTATAGGCCTGAACAAATACACAGCCCTTGTGCTCACTGTGAAAATGACTTTGCAGTAGCTATCGTGCACAAGCCTCTGCATGCAGGTATACGTTTTTTTTTACGTTTTGATGGTTTCTTTTATTGGGGTTCTTTTGAAATGTTTTGAACAAACATCAAATTAAAATACTCTAATTTGCTTTCTTGTGTGCTACGTAAGGCATTTTTCTACTATACTGGCTTTTTACCCAAAGGCAATCAAGAAATTCGACCGGTAACAAAATTACGGATGAAGGCGTTGAATAATACATACATCTTGCTGAATTAAGGTAAGATCGATTAACTCGTCATGCCTGTCAAACACGTTGTTTACCCATTGGCAAAATAAACGCGCTTTTGTTTCTGCTAGTTTTTGCTTTTCTGCTTGAAATGTTCATGTCACATCACATATGCAAACCCGTCTGCTTTATCAGTGCTTATCATCACATATCTACACCCTTCATCAGTGCTTATCATCATATAGTTCCCAATCAAAATAATAATTTTTGGGGTTATAGGCACTTTAATGACGGATGAGTTGGAGAACAAAGATTGTCGTGTGGTGCAGCGTAGCGTAAACGATACGGTGAGAGGGGGGGTGACTCCTGGCATCCAAGTAGAATGCCCCCTGTCATGGATCCACACTCGTGATCATAGAAACGTTCGCTATAAATTATAACTACATCTGCTTGATTTGCTAGCTGTTGTGTACGAGACTGTAGAACAATGATCTTCTATCGGCCAGGAGTTCAGCTGGGCTGTCAAACTCGGCAACAGTCCCCCGATCCATCACCAGCACGCGGTCACTATCCATAATAGTGTCAATTCTAGGAGTTAAGATAACATGTCGTATAATACACAACATTACAGCTAATTCACTCTTTTCACCTGGTGGCCATCTTGGATTAAAAGCGAGGCAATCCTTTATTTTTGCGAGGCTAAACTCGTTCCGATATTCCCTCAGTGCGAGGCTAACCTGGCAAAAACAAAGGATTGCATCGCTTTGAATCCAAGATGGCCACCAGGTGAAAAGAATGAATACGTCCTATAGCATGTGATGCTTTCGTAATCACGCTTATAACTACTGGGCTTATAGATAGATAATATAACTTTATTAGTTCCTCGTACAAAGATGGGCATATTGCCAATAGTAGTACAAGTGATAAACCCACAACATGAATACTTGGTTTGGAACCTTTACCCCTTTAAACAAGTGATAGAAATTAAACCACATCATGAATACTTGGTTTGGAACCTTTACCCCTTTAAACTTGTACGTGATAGAAATTAAACCACAACATGAATACTTGCAGGGTTCGAAATTCATTTTCAAAGAAAGAAGCAAAAAGTTGCTTCGGGTTTGAAACCTACAAGCAAAACCAAATATCAACAAGCTAAAAACTGAAACAAGTTTTAATGTACCTGGTGCCTAATACAAGCACAAAAATGCCAGTTCATTTATTTTTTACCAGCAAATCGGTAAATCAACTCTCATTTTGCCAGTTTGCTTGTGCCAATTTCGAACCCTGGCTTGGTTTGGAACCTTTAGAAGTCTTACATATTTCAGAGTACTTCTGTTTCGAGAATAGAGCCTGCAATATCTGACTTCAGGCTTAGATATGTTTGTTTCTACAGCCGATGTTGTAAAAGTATGAAAAGGTACGTAGCATAATAAGGTACAGTTATGACATGAAATTGAAATGGCTTCCCCGCACTCTGCCTTTCTAACCCAATCAAATTGCAGAGTTAAGTATAACAAACTTACGGTGCAGCCGTATTTCTTCCACACTGACACGAAATCAGCTCCGAGAAAACAACAGTAAGAACGTTTTTGTTGAATTAGGCCTTTTGCAGGAAACCCTTACGTGCTGATATACCACTTCAATAAGCCCTTTGCAGCTAACACATCACGTGGTTGAACTGGAGAGCAAAAAATATCTGAATTCATTTATTCAAAGGCCTTGTACGAGATCGGTAGTGTTATTAGCAAAACCTATTTGTAAATGCTATTTTCGATCTACCTAAAACTGCGTTTTTAAAGATAGCTTGCTCTCCAACATCCATGGTAACGCCTTTCCCATGGGGATCACGAGCTCAATTCATTCGTTAAGGAAGTATTATATCAGCACGTGACTGTTAGCTGAAAAGGGTGATATCTAGGCTTGAGTTGAGACAGTTTAGTTACCAGCCTCCATGCGAGACTGAGGCTTGGTTACCTTTCAAGGACTACGAATACTAACCACGTGATACCATGGGAATAGCTTTTTCTGGATGGCAAACAATCTTCAAAACGCTGTCTTAGGAAGATCGACAATCGATTGGAGGTGGAAAATAACATTTACAAACATGTTTTGCTAATAACACTACTGATCTCGTACAAGTGCCTTTAAATAAATGAAGTCAGCTATGTTTTGCCATCCAATACAACGACATGATTATATCCTTCACAAGGCCATTAATATAATCATTATTAATGACAGTTCTCTGTTTACCTGTGAGCTATAGTTAACACGGTGCTATGGCGAAATTCCTCTCGTATAGTTTGTTGGATAACTCGGTCGGTTGCCATGTCAACACTAGCAGTTGCTTCGTCGATACACAGTACCTGCCGCGAGATAACGTATGGTTTATTTTTTTCCGGTCCGCAATCCACTCAAATCGCGTGCTCTCATCCGGATTGACTAATTACAAAGTTGTTGACGTGATTCTTACGTAAACGTACCCTAGAATGGCGCACATGATGAGTCTAGACCACTCCCTTCCTCACCGCCATGCGCCAGACTCACAGATTGCGTATCAACTTACAATAATTGACCAGCACTGACTATTATATTTTAACAGAAATAACGGCTGATCATATTATGAAAGAGAACCTGATGATTATACTGTCGAACAGCTTAAACGTTGGCTAAAATACGCAACTTCGCGTCTTATTGTCATTATTTGCAATTAAAATAATTATTTCATTATTATTTGTAACGCAGTGAGGCCCTACCTTTGCACGAGTCAAAAGTGCTCTGACGAGACACATCAACTGCCGCTGACCAACAGAAAAATGGCGCCCGCGTTCTCCTACTTCTGCGTCAAGACCTCCTGAGGAATACAGAGAACACATTTCAAACCACGTGACAAGAGACACATCTGTGTTCACTGAATAATTATCACAGCACAGATGTACATAGCCTGCGTAGCGGCCGTTTTTATTTCTGTTTGTCCAACTAATTTTGATCAGTTGATTTGAGCACGAAGTGGCACGAAGTGGCACGAAGTGGCACGAAGCGGCACGAGTGCGTCACCACGCTTTCATATTGATCCCAATCCCCCGCGCTCAACATGACCGCCGAAAAAAAACAGGAGGACTGCTATAGGCAGGCTAAATAGAGCGGATTTCAATTGAGTGTCGGAAGTGTTTTGGTTTTGCGTTTACTAAGCTCTCCTATTGGCTGAGAAAGTAAACCAACCAATCAGAATCCAAAGTAAAACCAAACGCAAATTGGTTTTGGTTTTGCTTTGGTTTGTCATTGGCTCACAGGGAAGCCATTTATGAGTTACTTGTGATTACTCGCTCCAATGATTGGCTGGTGGGTAATTTGCGTTTGGTTTCACTACACTCACCTGAAAACCGCTCTAATCAGCATGTTATTGTACTCACCCAGGTCCCTAACTGGTTGATCAAGATGGCACCGTTCTAGAGTGGTCCACAAGTCAATATCGGAATACTGAAAAAAACGTCAATTTTACTCTTTTAACAGTCAAGCGTGAAGAGTTCTTTTTAGAATGAGGTTCATATGATAACCACGACAAAGCAGCCTGATCTGAGCATTTGAAAATATTTTTTTCATGATTCAGTTCGACCATGCAGTCCTAGAAAAGGTCTTAGCTATTAAGGAAACTCATAAAAAAATTTGTTTAAGTTTGTTGCTTAGTTGATCTATTCAATTTACTGTTTTACCACTCCAAAGTGGACGGAGAACCTCAACAGGCTTAAAGCCCATCTATGGAGGTCTCCGAGGGCCTACAATTTATCATCATTCTCCGAGAAGACGTTAAGGTCTAACCATTTGCAGTTCGAGAACGAAATTGTACTGTTATGTTAAGCCCCTGAGTGTTGGTCCGGCCGGGGTTTGAACCCACGACCTCCCACACGACAGACCGGAGCTTAACCACTGAGCTATTAAACCGGGAGTATTAGACACAACTCCACGTTTCTCCGTGAGAGACTAAAGCCTTAAATCACATTGACTTACCCGATTCCACGGGTCGACGTTATCACGCACGGAACCACTGAACAGGAATGGGTCCTGAGGAATAATGGCGAGGCGCGACCTAGGGAGGGTAGGTGGGGATATGTGGAGGATTTGATGCTGATTAACCAGTTTTTTGTGGCCCCAGAGATCGGGGATTTTACTTGATTTACTTCAAGTACATGTATTTTCAAAGTTCGTGGGAGCGGTGGAGATTTGACTGGAGCCCAGTTCATCTGTGGTAGCGATCGTCAGATAAGATTTTAGCCGTTTGTTTTTTTCGTTTCAATATAAAAATGCCATATACCAAGGATGAAGTAAGTGCAATGATTGCATGTGACAATCCAGGATGCAAAATAGAGTGGTTACGGACACTTTCAGTGTGTTTGACTCACAGGAGGGAGAGCAGCCTCAGGGAAAGTGGTTCTGCCCCAAATGCAAGCAAACTAGTTGAACAGTCTTTCAAATGTCCGCCAACGCTAGCCTGCAAACAGGCCTGTCGCAGGCTACATGTACATCCACACCAGTATTTTGTGTTATAGCATATTCATGTTAGTTTTAGTGCTACCCCAGGGGGTGAGCGTTTCGTAAATTGGGGACTTTATCAAATCAAATCCACACCTACCTGATCCCCCCCCTCCCCTGGGTATACATGTCTAATTAATTATTAAGTAATGACTCGCGTAAAAACTGTAGCAGAATCCATTGTTCTGCGGCAATGAGCCTCCCTCACACAGGATTCTCGTGTGTTGTAGAATATAGATATATTGGGCGATAGGGATGAATATTCTGAAATAAAGTTTGTAGAAAGTGCTTGTTTCATTCCATTTTAATGAGGAACTCCTTTTCCAACCAATAGGAATTGCCGAACACAAAGGTTACAAAACTGTCGCATTTGTAATGGTTCCTAACATACGATTTTCTTTATAAACGACATATGGAACCACCATGTAAATCATTTCGTCAAACTTTACTAAAATCAGAGAAAATTATACTTCTCTCTTACTCTTTGGACGATTTTTATGTTTAAACCAATGAAATCAAGAGTTTTAACAATACACAATTAACACCTCACTGCATTCCTTTGCCATTGGTGCTATCGTTCTTACATGAAACATTACTTAACCATTAAATTTAGGGTGAAACAAGGGGAGGGGTTGGGGGAGGGGTTGGGGGTTGGGTGGAGTTTCCCAGAAACTCCCGTTTGTGTTAGAGATTTCTTATGAATGCGATAAGCCACCGACCGTTATAAATACGTTTGTGGTACGGATACGGTCTTCCTTGTTAATTTTCTTTCACAGTCAAGCGGAATTCGCTCTATTTTCTCGATGAACAGAAGGCGCGTTACGGTTGACAGAGGTTGCATTTTTTAAATATTACATTACACTGATCGGTCTTATTATCTATACAGAGAAATAACAATAAATTCTATATGTTTGACACAAAAATTGTTGAGTAGCATTATATTAGCTGTGTTTTTGTTGGTGGAGGTGGGGTAGGGGGGCTAATAGTTGCTCACCTTAGAGCATTCAGGGGGAGTGAAGCCACGTTGACACCATCTAGTACTACCACACCGTCCTGGACATCCACCAGCCGAAACAGCAACAGGAAGAGACTGGATTTGCCCGATCCGGTCCGTCCAACGATACCAACCTAGTTGAACAGAGACAACCCCAAAACGTTGTCATGACGAAAATCAAAACTAACTACTCAGATTAACAGAGTATGCTTTCCAGGTATACTCACGAAATATGGAGATAATATTGACGAAGGATGGTAACGATTCGAGTACATGAAAAATACTGCTTTTAAGATAAATTTATATCAACATGAAACCGAAATCAAGTTTCTAGTTTGTAACTGATCCACTTTAATCCTGGTCATCCTTTATCGAAAGAGTTTGAAAAGCATGTCAGGGCATTCACATGGTATTTCTCTTTTATTTGTAGTTTTGTTTTAAAGAAACTCGAAGGAAATACGCTGAATTCGATGGACAGTGCCCCTTTAAAGATACTTGTGTATCTTAGAAGAAATATTTTATTCCTTGCAGTGAAGTCTTTTTCAAGGAATCGATACGAGGCTCCGTGCATAATACTCAGTCGTTCATGACAAGACTACAGCACTTCTGTCGAATATTCAAGGACATTTCACAAAAATAAAGGAGTTTTGGTAAAAATTCAATAACTTTTCAAGGAGAACACGTAACAATGCAAGGACTTTCCAAGGCCCGTGCGAACCATGTGTATTTAGACAGCCTGTGACAAGCTACTTACCTTTTCTCCCGCGGTTGTTTGAAAGGAAACGCCACGAAGAGCTGCAGGAAGCCCTGGCCTACAGAGGATGTGTACCTACTATTAGTTCTACTATATTTAGCTTTTATTAACAATTACAATAGTTGTGGCATTTTCCAAAATCCTCGACAATTTCTAACACAGGGCTTTAAAATTCGTTTTCGTCATGTATTTCTTCAATCTTAAGGCTGAAACTATATACAGAAATTGCTTTGTTTACGAAGCGACGTGTCGATAAGGTTTTCAAGGACAGACAGACAACAGAGTCCATACAAAGACCGGTCTTCCTCGGAGAATCTAGACCGGTCTTAATATCAAATCACTGTCAGATTTTGCCTCTTTTAGCCAATCAGATTGCTCGATTTGGTAGCGCCCAGGCTCCGAGAACTCGTCCATGTAATAAACGTTATTATACAAAGCTGTAAATAACACACGCTACATGCACAAGAATGCAAGAAATATTAGACCGTATTGGAGTAGTAAATTAAAAATGGATTCCTGGCCTTTCGAGATTTACATAATAAACGACTTATTAGTCGACTAACCTGAGCTAATACGTCTGGATATTTTGACTCGTCATACACACTTTCGCTCGGATAAAGGCTCACAAAATACGTAAAAATACACAGACTCATAAAAACATGCAGCCGCATTAGCTGAAGGCTCGATCTACCTCGAGAAGAGACGGCTGGATGCGCGAGTGTCTGTGTCCCCGAAAGTGAAATTAGAGTCTAAAAATCTTATCAATTTCGTGCCAAAATGCTGTAAGTTACGTCTGCTCAACTGCAATAAGGCACGATCTTCTGATGGTCAAAACGAGCAATGGCAAGTCCACGAGTCCAGTCGTACTTTTGGAGGTGGGGGACAGAGCACGGGCTCATTCTCCTCGACACGGCTGGTGATCGAGCCTACATTAGCCAACTAATAACCACTATGTAATGCCAACAGGATAATACATGAATGAGAAACTCGCCTGTACACCAGCACGACATTGTGAAAACTGATGCATCCATGTGCAGGCCAGGAAGGAGACAGCTATGGAAGAATAAAAAACAGATCATTTAACATGCTTCACTATTTAATAACAATAGGATATTTGTATGATGACGTCACATACTACAACTACCAGAACTCTTTGCGCGGATCCTTTTGTTCCTCTAATTTGGACCATTGTCTTGGAATTCTCGGAGTTTAAAAATCTGAATGCATGAGAACAAGAATTTGAAAAGATTCTGGTAGTTGTAGTAAAATGACGCCATAATGAAAAGGTCCTATTATTTGCCTCAGTCTCAGTGCGTCATGACCCGGTGAAAAGCACCGAACTTCGCGAGGCTTCGGATTGAGTGTATTTGGGCTTCCCGCTTGGGTTCCCTGTGGTCGCATGCGGATTGAGATTTGGTGTATACGTTGGTTAAACATCGGAATCACTTCGATAATTTCCGAAAATCCCAAGTATGTTGATCTTGAAAACCGAGTGTACTGAATTCACGAAAGCAAATAAAATGTAATAAAAATTGACAAGAACAAAATAAATGAAAACATTGTTAGCCGGCCTTTGGTCTTGAAAACGACCCGAGGCCGCAGACCTCCATACGGACCCCCGGCCATACGGACCCCGTGCCATACGGACCCCCGGCCATACGGACCCCCCGGTAAGTAACGCAGTCACCAAGATGCATCGAGACTAACGTGAATAAATTGTTTAGTATAATTTCAAAGTTGAATCAAAGAAACTGAAAATAGTCTGCAAACTGTTCTATTTTTTATTTTCTGGAAATGTGATCACTTTAACGATCGGGACATGATCAATCACATGACCAGCCACATGACCAGTCACATGACCAGTCACATGACCAGTCACATGACCAGTCACATGACCAGTCACATGACCAGTCACATGACCAGTCACACGACCAGTCACACGACCAGTCACATGACCATACACACCAATCTTAACAATGTATTGCGACAAACATGACAATAGGCCTTTTGCAGGAAACAGTCACGTGCTGATATAATACTTCATTAACGAATGAACTGAACTCGTGATCCCAACGGGAAAGGCGTTGCGATGGATGCTGGATGGCAAGCTATCTTTTTAAAATGCTGTTTTAGAAAGATCGGCAATCGCTTGGAAGGTTGGAAATAGCATTTACAAACAGGTTTTGCTAATAACACTACCGATCCCGTAGAAGTGCATTTAAATATATGAATTAAGATTTTTTTGCCTCCCAGTACAACCACGTGATTGCATTCCTGACCGCACAGGAATCCTATTTTATCGGAAGTTGCCTGCGGAGGAGGCTAGAATTGAAGTTCTTTTTAAAGCATGAAATCGTGATTAATTATAATTGATATCTTGATCAGTTAATATTGTAAATAACTTAGGCATTACATTATTAATGTAGTAGCAGAATCATTCATAACTTGTGATAGCTTTTAGATTTTATTAAATAAACTTGGTATTAGGAAACACGGCACGCTGGAAGAGCAATGTTATATAAAGTGATACCGAGGTGTATAAATATAAAGGTACTACCGACACTCTAAAACGCAAAGAACAGAACTTTATTTTCAAATTAGGCACTTTGGTACCTCACGGTATTAGTGAACGCTTTTCGTTCATTTAATTTCAGAATTCACGTATTCACTCACACTTAGATCAGCATATTTCCTTAGTTTACTCATCAACACTTGCTGTTACAACTATTAGCATTTCTATTGTTGGCGCAATTTTCTTTGATCCCAATTGATCCGAGCCCATGTTTCCTCCGCGGTAATCATGCATTAGCGCAATTTTCTTTGATCCCAATTGATCCGAGTACATGTTTCCTCAGCGGTAATCATGTACTCAACACTATATAAACCGTTTCCCCACCCACAATTCCCTCTTTTGCTCTGACGAAGGGCTAGCGCTCGAAACGTCAGCAGCTACTCGCTTTCCACGGCGGTTAGCATACCTCAATCGACTTTAGTTGATTATATACCAATGTTTATCTTCCCCGCCGACGCAGACCAACACTAGTTTTTACAGGAACTAGTTACCTATCGTATAAATATAAAGATTATGTAGTCATGTTTGTACGTAAATCCTAACCTTTCGTCTTCCAGATGGTTCTGCAGGTACGTTCTCGATGTACTGAACGGCTCTCTCCACGCTAACCATTTGTTTCTCTGTTTCAGTGAATGACGACACCATGCCTGACAGACGATCTGTCACCGATAATGCATACGATATGGCCAGGCCAACCAGTCCTTCGTGAGGAAAAAGATGTAAAATACACATTTATTTATACACGGTGCTAACTGTAGTCTTACTGAAACTGAACGCAAAAAGAATCGGGTCTGTGAACAGAAATATCAGAAATGTGAAGTAAAAATAAAATAAATCTAAAATCCTTGAGATTGTGTTATTTATTGCGATTAGTATTAAATAAAAGCAGAAGCCTACAGAGGTTTTGCACCATCACGTGATGGCAGCCATGTCGGTGGCAGGAACAGTAAAAATTGTTTAATCATGTGAAAAATTAAATCTCAAAGGTATAACATTCTATTGTTCCTGCTATCCAACATGGCTTCCGTCTATTGTTCCTGCCACCAACATAGCTGCCATCACGTGAAGGTGCAAAACCTCTATTACCCGGAGCATCCATCTGTCATATATTCGTGATGCGTTTTTACAGACCGGGTTATTTATAGATTTCACATCTCGTTGTTCGCTTCCATCGCGGAATGTTGTCAACAAAAGATGCCTTGTTAGCTTCTCTTGTTTGGTCAACCAACATGGCTGCAACATCATTACAATCATTTGAATTAAAATAATGCAAACGCTTGTGATTGCATGGATGGCAGCGGAACCAAAATCGCGGGAAACACATTCTAAAAATAACCCGGTCTGTAAAAATGGGAGATGGACGCTCTGGGTAATGGGCTCCTGGTAAAAGTTAGTTTTATTGTTTTACGGCAGCGTATTATTATGTTCAAATTATTTTACAAAAAATATACCACTGCTTGTGACGTCACATGAGCATTGTATATCAGTCGTTTTACTTAAAAAAAATGGGGCATCGCAATCACGTGGCTGTGCTGCAAACAAATCTGACTTCATTTATTTAAAGGCACTTTTACGAGATCGGTAGTGTTATTAGCGATTTTCAATCTTTCTAAAACAGCGTTTTGAAAGATAGCTTGCCATGCAGCATCCGTGGCAACGTCTTTTCCATGGGGATCACGAGCTCAGTTCATTCGTTGATGAAGTATTATATCAGCACGTGACTGTATCATGCAAAGGGCCTAATTGCCCACTTTAGAAACGAGTAGGGGTTGGGGCGAGTTCGGTTTCGCAAAGGTACTTGGGATCGTTACGGGGGACAGTTAATTGCGATATTTGTTATGTTTCTTTGTATTCTGCAATTAGGATGTCCCAGTAACAATCCCAAGCACCTTTGCGAAACCAAACTCGCCCATTCCCCTACTCGTTCCTAAAGTAAGCAATAGGACATGTTCATGATGACGTCATATGACTACAATTACCAGAATCCTTTTCACATTATTATTCTCATTCTTAGAAAATACCAAGACAATGGTCTACATTATAGAAGAACAAAAGAAACCACGCAAAGGATTCTGGTATGACGCCATCATGCAAATGTCTATTGGATTAACGGTGTCAGCGCAATAGACCGTTTAATAATAATATTAATAATTTAATGTACTAAATAATATACAGAATTTACAAGATATTTTGAACAGCCAAAGCCAGAGGCTTATATGGCCTCTTTGTTGAGTAATACAGTACCACTTCCTGACCTGTATTCTGATTTGACTCATTGTACTGTAGTTCTATTGTTTTTGTACTGCTCGTTCTAAAGCGGGTTAGGGTGTTATGTATTGTTGGGTAAGCCAATACTGTGGCTCGTTTCGAGCGGTACTTTCTGGCTCTGTTTGTTGCACTATTCTCACCGGGAGCTCCGCATACAATGGCCATATTAACCCTTTCACTCCCGGACGTGTTTGGGCTCAATGGGTGAAATGCAGAGTGCTAACTCAACCCTCCCCCCTCAGTTCCAGTTTGGCTAGCCTGGGCTTGTTAAATACTGCTGATTTTTTAAACCAAGGGCTCAAACTTTCCCCATCATGGCATTCGGCAGAATTCTACAGACTCGGCGGCGGTGAGTATGGTTTCTTCTGTAGGTTTTCCAATGAAATGTGCTCTAATTTTGGACAAATAAGCCACTGTAAGAGAGCTAGAGGACATTATTAAGTCTGATGACGGCTGAAAAGTACTTGGTTTGCTTTTAGTAGGCCTTGTGAGGGGTTTCATAGGGTTTTTCTTTTGTGTTTCTGCTTTGGGACACATGAAATAATTCTTCACTGAAACCCTTGAAATTCTGCAGTTGGTTGTCTTTTCCCCCTGCTCAACCTATTAGGATGTGTTTTTGTCACTTTAAAGCAACGGCTTGAGTCCAAATCACCGCTCTTGGTTGTAGGGGTAAAAGACTTATAAAAAAAACCTACAGGAGTCCCAGAGGGGGGGTCCCCTTGTGATTTTTTGTTGATTACCCAGCATGCAATTGGAGGTGGGAGCAGGAAAACATGGTGGAGAGAAGTGCAGCATTAAGAATAGCACGCTTCACAGTCGCAATGTGTGTTTTGTGCAAACAAACCTGGTGGTTCGAAAGATTAAAGAAGGTACTGTAACGACTGAGTGCTGATTTTGTGTTTGCTTTTGATTTCAAGGGCGAATGGAAAGGATTTTGGAGGGCAATTTTCAGCTCCTCAAAATTGGTGAAAATCGGAGAAACGAAAAACGATCACCAAAACAAATGAGTTTTTCTCCAAAGTGGGAGAGTCAAGCGATCCCAGTTATAGCTGTGGCTTTGAAGTCATTCATCCCTTGAAATAATATCGCAACATCGTATTTCCAGCGTGTCTAGGTTTGATGCAATATTTTTTCCCAGGTACATGCTTCATATTGGCCGCTTTTGGCCGCTCTAGTAGTGAAAGGGTTAATACTTATTACACTACCCGGGCATGCGGAATTCGGTCCGTAGGAATGTGTTACGCAACCACATGACGCTTTCCGTATATATAGAACCTCGCCTTGTTCAATCAGTCCTCTTTAGTCTTGTCAACTAGACACACAAGTCCGCTGCTACGCCCCACCCCCCTCCCCGCAGCGATGAACCTCTTTACCCTCACTGGGAGCTACCCGCTCTCAACCGCCTCGGCCTGATCTCTCCCATAACTTAGTATCACCCTTGGGATTGTTTGCGGATGCTCTCGATGAGAATATATTACCATTTCAGATCACCTGACTTTACCCTTGAGTAGCGTTTTCTTCTGTATCCCAAGAGGAAATGCACACCGCGGCAAAAGGTCACGCGCATGCGTATTTGCTATTTCTTGTCAGCGCGCGGCCACCCCCAGTTTCCCGCGAAAACTGAAATGAAACAACAGGTATATCCCGTGTTTTTAAAATTTCTGCTTTAAAGTACCATTTGTGAACTGTTTTGTCAAAAAATAAGAAAACTACTTACTGTAAAAACTAAGCCTAAGACTTTAACAGGTTGAAATTTTCTTAATTTGTAATTCACTGAGTTTACTAAGTTATAAAATTATTTACAAAAAAGTTTAATCCCTCGGTAATTTGTATCGTTCTATTAGCCAGCGGAGCATACCGTTTTGCCGCGGTGTGTATGAAATGGGGCAACAAGGCAGGGGCTAATATGTATATCGTTCCACTAGCGCAGTTTAAAAAAAATATTTGATTTTATTTGTGCTAGCTTCATTTCGAATTTACTGTATTAAGTCTCTGTAAAGACGTGACGTCACAACACTCAGTATATTATTTCACCGCAAAATACACTGATCTGAAAACAATCCAAACTAAGTTTTATTAACAACGATAAATTACATACCTTCCAACATTCTAAAATGTTTAATTTTAAATTTGTATGCATTTTTAATGATTAATCATATACTCAACAAAATTTCTCCATTCTGATTGCTGAGAGCAGTGCAATTTATCCCAAATTGCAATGTTTGGTTGAAATTACACTCCAAATCAGGAATTTGACAATCTATAAATCGAAAACAAAAGCTCCAGAATGAAATCGAAGTACACAAAGTTGTTCACAGTCATGTTTTGGTAAAGAATATTTTCCGATGATTTCCCGAAAATTTCCGAAGTGTTTCCGAACATTTCCGAATGCTTAAAACTGACTATGCTGCGCTGTGGTTAAGACAAAAACACGTCTAACCATGTAAATTCATTTGACAGTACTAAACATTTCAGATGCTGTAGCATTACTTCATAAACGGTGCTTTAATTGTTCCAATATTTCCGAAGATCGTCCGAAGATTCAAGTAAATTTGTGTAAAATGAAATCATATGGTATTCTCGTGCAATTCGGGATAAATTCGAACTTGTCAGTTTTCAAAGAGCTCAAATTGCACTCGCCCCGCGGGCTCGTGCAATTTGACACTCTTTGAAAACTCACTCGTTCAAATATATCCCGAATTGCACTCGAAACCATATGATTTCCTATACAAAACAAAATTGGATTAAACCAAAATAAACGTCCAAGAATGCAGAGACAATAATCGTACAATATATGAACACATGCGATCAGATGCGCTGTCGGTACAAACTGCAGGCTCACCTGGATCGACGGTGTTGAAGTGATGCTCCAGTACAGCAATGAAGGCTACACCAGTTACCATGGCAACTCCAAGGAACTGCAACCGAAGACTTAGCCACTGAGACGCCGCCATTGCTACCAAGAAAATAAAAAATATCGGAAATTATTCAACTAGTAATACCTCGCAACCATTGCCATGTTGTGGAAGTAAATGTTGATCAGGGTTTGCCCAACCTTGCCAACGCGTTCTCGAGGTTAAAAACAATGATTATCATTATTTGTCAAATCACTTTAAAATAATGATAATCACTATTCTAAGACAAACCCTAACCCGAACCACAAACCTAACCGAACCACAAACCTAACCCTAACCATCGGACGAGTTCACGGGTAAACGACGGGTTCTCACTCACCTAGAGCTAGGGTTCACAGGTAAACAAGTAAAGAAGGTAAACAAGAGAAAATATTTTTGAGCGCTCCTACTCGGGCTCGAACTCGTAACCGTTTGCGTGTAGTGCTTGGTAGTACAGACGTCATGACCACTACACAAAAGCGCGTCTACCGCCGTTCGGAATTCGACAATTGTTTATCTTTATCCTTGACTGGTTTTAAGAATAATAATTACCATTTTTTTGAAGTGATTTGACAATTAATGATAATCATTGTTTTAACCTCGAGGGTGTGTTGCAACGACTCAACATATCCCCGCTCTACAATTACCAATAATCAGTAAATGGCAAATGCTCTTCAATTATCAATAATCGCTAATTCTGGAACGCAAATTAAACAATGACATTCTTAAAACCAGTCAAGGATAAAGATAAACAATTCTCCAAATCCGAACGGTGGTAGACGCGCTTAGTGTAGTGGTCGTGACGCCTGCACTACCAAGCACTACACGCAAACGATTACGAGTTCGAGCCCGAGTAGGAGCGCTCAATTTTTTTTCTCTCGTTTACCTTCTCTTCTTGTTTACCTGTGAACCCTAGCTCTAGGTGAGTGAGAACCCGTCGTTTACCCGTGAACTCGCCCGATGGTTAGGGTTCGGGTTAGGATTTGTCGTAGAATTACCAATAATCGGTATTTCAAGCGTGTTTGCCATTTACTGATTATTGGTAATTGTAGAGCGAGGATGCGTTGGTTGACCTTACTCATGAGCGCTTCGCCTCTCACCTTTGTGGCCTGGGGTCGATTCCCGATCGCGGCGTCATGGGCTGTTATCGCAGTTCGGCCATCTTGAATAAAACAATAGTTTGGCCCCGGTAGCCTCGTACTGGTTGGTTTCAGAACGAGTTTACCGGACGAAAACAAAGCTTTTTATTCTCATGGGACTCAACATGGCCGCCGTGCGATAAAAGCCCAAATGTGAGTTGAGTTTGTTGGTATCTCGTTGTTGCTCAGAAGTACTTCCTCCGGTTTTCCGCCCTCCGCAAAAATCAACACGCTAAATTCCAATTCGACCTGTGGTTTAGTTGGGTCTTGACTTTGATCAGCCTCTTCGGTTGTTTCGGGTCCCGTTAAAATTCAGAGGTTACGAATAATTGATGATTTGGTTCAATGTGTTCTTCAATATTGCCAATTTGATTATCATTTCAGCGCACGGAACCATGCAAACACGGGAACCCCAAGCATGCTCGCGGAAAACCCAAATGCAGTCAACCAGACTCACGAAGTCACCAAACACTTAGTAGAACACGTGACATATTTGCATGCGGACAGTACGCACATAATGTGGATGAATGAAATTTTCAGGGCCAGGGTAGTACATGTTCAATTTCAGGTGTAAAGATTTAAAAAAATATTTATCGACTACTTTTCGAATTACAGCTTCCTTAGCAAATACGTTACTATTTTGAGTAAAATGAGCATATTTATGACATTACTTATGATTCCATAAACTGAAATCGAATAAAGCAAATGGAATGAATTTTCATTTAGACTACAAGGGACACTAGGTCGTTTTAAAAGTTTAGGTCTAGATTTCGAGAAAATTGATATGTAAAATACATGACGTCAACGCTGTGTTGCTATGGTAACACCGATGTCAAACAAATTTACATATTTTGAAAGTTTATTCTATTTCTAGTAAATGGGTGAAGTGGTAGCCCACCGAGCTCTGACAGTGGAGTATCAGCCATTCAAAGTGGGTATGGTGCGTCCCTGGAAAATCCAGGCGAGCCACCGTAAATGCAGAAGCGTCAAGACCATTTTCATGTTGTTGATGTAAATTTTGATCAGGGTTTACTCATGCAACCTTGCCCCAGATAATGATGGAATAGGCCATTTCGACGATGTTGCACACGCATTAGTAGAACAATAGATGCGACCTGCTAAGATATCCATTGTTCTAGCTGCGCGCACAACATCGTCAAAATGACCTATATATATTGTCAGTTTGATTAGCATTTCAACACAGTGCCCCGTTGCAAGTACAAAAAACCCAAGCGTGCTCGCTACTTAGTAGAATACATGACGTCATAGGCACGCGCACGCCTTAATTATGATGTAATGAGCAAACAATCAATAATAATAATACATTTTATCAATAATGAGGATATGCAGATAAAGCTTACACTTGTTTCCAATCTGGTCCTCCTAACTATTATATACCAAGATAGAAACATTATATAATTACATTATAAGACATATTTTACAACAACATCCAATCTTCTCGCTTTCTGATTGGCTCTCCGCTATGTGCAATTTAAGTACGGACAATGAAAATGACGTCACAAGCAGTGGTAGCTTCACGGCGAGGTTTGTGAATTCAAATGGCTGTTAACTTCTCTCCCAAAAACAAGAAAATGAAGATTTCACAAGCATTTCATCACTAGGAGAAGTTAATCGGTTAGTCAAACTTGTAGTGTGCCATTTGGCAAAATGTAAGTTTTCTCTTGAGTGGAGAACGTTTCGGTGAATTTGTGGTTCAGACTTTGTGACTAGTTCTCTCAGAGCTAAGAGGTCTTGAATTATAACAAGAACTTTTCTGATCCAGAAAAAAACAAGAAAGGATTTCACAAGAATTCCATAAATGACAGAAGTTAATCGGTGAACTAAAATTTCCTTGTAGGCTGCCATCTGTCTAAGAAAGCTTTCTCTCGGCGCCGGTAATTAGAAGTGTTTACGTTTTGACTATCAATGGCCTTTTTCGAAAGCAGTTTATTATGCACTTATTTGAAGCTAAGTGCTTCGTCGTTGTAAAAAACAAATCGCATAATGTTTCCATTGTCCGTACTCGTATTGATCATAGAAATGACGTCATAAAATGTCCAAAACTTTGCAGTGCTTGAGTTTTGAACATTTTATGACGT
The DNA here is from genome assembly GCA_030867875.1 of Actinernus sp. WN-2022. Taxonomy (NCBI): domain Eukaryota; kingdom Metazoa; phylum Cnidaria; class Anthozoa; order Actiniaria; family Actinernidae; genus Actinernus; species Actinernus sp. WN-2022. The sequence goes on from JAOWCC010001589.1 coordinate 80,494,745, forward strand.
CATTTCTATGATCAATACAAGTACGGACAATGGAAAAATGTATGCGATTTGTTAAACAGATAATTCTTCAACTACTCAAAAAAATAAGTAACATACATTAATGGGAAGATATGAGAAAGATTCAATAAAATATAAGCAACTATAGCTTTAGAATTAGACAATTAAAAACATATAGACGTAAGGTGATTACAGGTATTAAAAACATGGTTAGACATCACAGTAAAGCCTAGTACTCTTCAACTTATTAGCATTAGTGAGTCTAGTTTTAAAATATTTCCTACAAAATCGATTAAAGCTTGGTAATGTGTCAGATTTAGTAGCAGTGGCAGGAAAACTATTCCATAGCGCACTTGAAACTGACGAAACAGTACATTCGGTTTTCAAGATTAACATACTCGGGATTTCCGGAAATTCTCGAAGATATTCCGATGTTTAACCAAAACTCGATCTGCCTATGCGTCCACAGGGAACCCCAGAGCCTCGGCGCTTCGCGCAGGGTCGTGAGGCAATAGCCAGAGAAAAGAAAAATATTTATTTAGCACGGAGCCTCGTATTGAAACCTTTGTGCGCGACAAGTAAAGCATATCGCGGAAGTGGGCTATTAGTTAGCACGCAAAACTTTGAAAATAAAATTGAAACAGTAGAAGAGGGAAATTATTTTACCACATTTAAACGTTTCACTTGTTTTTAAACTCACCACAAAAGTTAGCCCTCTGATTAACTTCCAGTTTCTCAACATTCTGTGACTTAAACCACTGAGCTTCTCTCAGTGCGCGGATTGTACTGAGACCTGTTAAAGTTTCTGAGAAGTGCGCATAGATTGGCGAAAGGGTCACAGACATCAATCTCTTGAGTTCCCTAAAGAAGAAGACGAAAATTGAAATAAAACATTGTAGTGTTTTAGTATTTAGTAATGATGCGTGTAAGAAGTACGGCAAATCAATAGGGGCTGCGGCAATTCAGCTTTCCGATAATACGATTTTTCTGTGTTTTAGACTCCATAAACACTGAGTGATAGTTATTAATATTTTGAAATAAAAGTAGTAGAAAGTCTGTTCCAACCAATAGGAACAGCCAAAAACAATAGCTACAAAACAGGCAAGATTGATAAGATTGATAACATACGATTTGCTTTATAAACGACATTTGGAACCGCAATGCAAATATTTTGAAAAATTGGAGGAAATTAGACGTCTTCCTTACCTTTAGGGCAATTTTCATGTTTCAACCAATGAGATCAAGAATTTTCATGATACAAAATTAACACTGCGCCCTCTATCGATTTATGACTACGCGAAGATTCCTTTTACCTCCGTCTTCCATGTCGGATTCTAAGTGACATTTACGCATACTCAATATGGTTTTTGGTAACGAAAATAAATGAGTGTTAGTTTCTCAGTCTTTTGTCTACCGTATTAATCACACCACTAGACAATTTCACGTGCTCATTTTCTGAACACTGTGTTTGACCATAGTTAATAGTTCCACTCTATTAACTATGGTTTGACGAGAAAAAGTTGTGTAATTAGCATTTTGAAAGCAACCCAACCGCGACGTGTCGTAGTTTGTGCGGAGAAACTACAGTTCGCTTTTTCGGAGATAATAATATTACAAACTAACACCATGACATTTCGGGAGATTAGACTGAATGGCAGTTGAATGGCCAGTCAGAAAACGTGTAAGAATGAACATTAGTAAAAGCCAATCAGAATCGACTACATATATCCTGGTACTTCGTTGGGGGTCTAGAACAAGCTTTCTGTCGCTGCTTCGCAGACGGACTTAACCGGGGTTCAGTTCGGATGCGATGCAGGCTATAGTTTACCTGGATGTTCTACGGTAGTAGTTTTGTATGTAGTAGTAGATGAGAGCCAGGGGTAGTAACAGGATGGTCAGCCACGGTAGACCATAGCACGTGATGACTATCGTTCCCGCCACACCGTACGCCTGGGCCAGGAAGATGTTCAGGATGAAGGGCAGGCTATCGTCAATAGAGTACTAGAAACAATCAGATGAGAAAACCGATAATATCGATTTGTTAACACCTTACGGAGTGAGTGAGCGAGTGACATGATTTCCCTCATACCAATAACTCGTGGATTGCTGACGCAATATCCACGAGTTGAAAACACAGCAATAAAAATATATTTGAAGCAAATGGAGGAAAATAAATTTGGAATCGAAGAGAAACGGGTGACGAATAGTATTCAAAAAATATAGTCTCGAAGTCTCAAATTTTCTGGTATCGAATTTTTGGATCTTGAGTCTCGTTTTCCAATGCAATACCTTTTCCTTGAATTCTTGAAATTGAACAGAGAGGCTAAAGTCTCGGAAAGACTTGTATATTTACCATTCGCCAGCACTAATATTGTGAACACAGCAGTACCATTGTGTATCTTTGCAATTTGATTGGTTGGAATAGAGAAATGATGTGTAAACCATTTCAATGCTGTAGTAAAACAGTTTCGTAAAAAAATAGTCAACTTTTATTCAGCGAACGCTGTCAAAGCATTTACCGAATGAAAGGAGCCAAAATAATTTGAAGACAGATAAAGCTCTAAAACAATGTTGGTAACAGTACGATTAAGTGATTTAAAGCAGCAATAACAACAACCCTTTTCAGCTCTTAGTTCTTGTGAAACTGCATTACTGGAAGCAGTAGAAATTAGAAATATCACGTATTCATTTGACGTAAAATATTTACCATGTCCGAAGAAAACCGGTTGATTATACGTCCAATCTGAAAGGATAAAAATAACATGATATTAAAGCGATAATATGTTCAAAACATTAAAACAAGGCTTTAGAGTATATCGGGCATCTTTTTCCTAATAGACAATGTAAAAAACATGGGTCGCAAAAAGATCCATGGAAAAAATTAACGTAAATTGAAGCAAACTGAAGCAAAATCGTGAGTGTGTTCTGCTATGACGTCAGCTTTGACGTAAAGTATGCGCGCGCAAATAACTTCTTGAAGAAATTAAAGTATCCTCATGGATACTAGCGCAGCGGCTCAAGAGGAGGGGAGGGGACGGGAGCGGAGAATGGGGTATGATGATGTGACTAATCTTAATATTGGTATCGAATAAAACAAAAGAAAACCTGGAAGTGACAGATTATCATGGCGTAACCGTTGAGTAATAGGTGAGTCGCAGTGATGTAGTGGTTAGCGCTTCCGCCTTTCAAGTCGAAGGCCGGGGTTTGCAACCCCGGTGAAAGCAGTGATTCTTCTTCTCGAGGTGTAAGAACCTGGCTTTCTACATTGGGGACTGTGAATCCCTCGTGGCTCGGCGGTCCCATCTCCAGAAATGGGGACGTAAAAGAACCACTGAGGACGCAAACAAATCTCTGGCAGTGACCACCTTCTGTGTCCGCGGTAAATGAAGTCGACTTGGTATGACTAGCGAATGAGACCTCAACTCCCTAGTCGATACAATGTGACCAAGAGCCGGAAAACCGGTAAACTTAGTTACCACTCACCGGAGTAATATCAAAGAATGCCACAGGTGCAGATAGAATGCTGTTGAGGAGTCGTGTGTGGATGATCTTAGCAGCTCTGATGCCACCATACGCAAAGAGGAACGCACGGAAAAGGGTGAAAATCTGTTAAGGGTAACGGTTGGTTAGAAAAAAAAGGAAAAACCAGAGTATCACTTATCGCCACTTCAAATACAGAAATGGCGCAGCTCACCCTTGGAGTCAGAAAGAGAAGCAACCCGCTCAGCCCACAAGTGGCTCTGGTATCCAGGGTATAGCTAATCTGGCAAACCATAACACCAATGAATTTTCGTTTTGGAACGCACGTTTCACGGGAATGGGGCATGTACCACGCGACATCCACCATGCACCATGCGACATGCGCAAAACAACATGCGAAACGCGACATGCGCCAACGCAACATGCGCAATGCAACATGCGCAATGCAATATGAAGCATGCACAAGACAACATTTTTGAAATGGCTGTATAAAACAATCAGCACAAAATAGATATGATTGGTTAGTCATCCTTACATATTTTGTTACTAGCAACAAACGGATCAATAATAATGGCCATATTTATATAGCGCCATATCACCACAGTCTCATGGCGCTTTACATATTACTGACATATCCCGTCAGTGATTTTTTTCGGACTGCTTACGGCGCTAATAGCTGCAACGGAGTTTACAATGCTGAGTGTGTGGTTAGTGCAATGGCCAGGCTGCTGTACCGGGTGACAATCCCCTGCTCTTTTTCGAGTAGTACAACAGGTTCTTTCGCGTCCCCTTCAAATTCTGATTAGAAGTAGGAGGAGACAAGGCCAACAGCTTATAAACATCCCTGCCCAAGGACGCGGCCGGGATTTGAACCCCCGACCTCCCACACTCTGGACCGTGCTCTACCAACTGAGCTAACCAGTGAGGCGGTTTCTGGTTTCTGGGAAACCCCCACCCCTCCCCCACACTTCACCCTAACCTTTAATGGTTAATCATTAATAGAACAATGCATATCCGAGGGAGGAGTGGGTGGGTAGTTTCCCAAACTTAGGATTACTTCACTGGGTTCGCATGTGGCTTTATGCAGCTAGTACAACTCAGAATGTTGATAACCAAATCAATTAGTGACGATGACATGGCGACAAATCGACTCACCGTATTGGCGACTGCAAACCCAGCGTATACGATAAGATAAAACGTGACAGAGTTCTTGACGACGTGGAACTTTCCTAACATGTCACGGTCAGATATCGTGATAGGAACGTGCCACGTTCCGCGTTGAGCTTGCGTGACCATATCGTTATCTGCGTGACTGGTACTGTTTTTAGTTGAAGTGTGAGAAATCCAATAAGCAAGCCACCAGTCGCTGAGATTTCGAGAAGCTAAAAGAAAATGGGAATTCGATTAGTTTCAGGAATAAGTAATTCTACAATAAATAGAGAAATGGATAAAAAGATATTATTAATATTATAATTGTATGACTGAATTAACAAATAGATTGAGTAAAAAAAAAAAGAGATTCAGGGTTAAATATTTGTTGCCACTGTTGCACTTTCTACATCGTTTACCGCCAGTGCTGGTTTGTTTGATTCTTTAAAGGATCTTTTCTTTTCTGGGAGACGATAGGAGGATCTAAATAGATCTTAGCAAGGTTAGGTTGATTTGTAATAGTGCCAATGCTTCATAAGAATCTTTTAGAGATTCGGTGTGGCCGGTTTATAAGTCGATACAAACGGTAGGACTCGCCTAGATGTTCCGGTTTAGTTTTGAAGAGCCTGTTTTGAAGAGAACTGAACTTCTATTAAAATATTTCAAACGCAATTGCGTGGGTAGCTTCCTAGATAAACGCGGAATTCAAATTCTCGTCTACAGATGGTTTTGAAAACCGTTTTTAACGCTGATAGGCCGGTAGAAGGATGATTAGTGCGTATACTGAACGGTTTTTGTCGGCTTGAAATAAGTATGAATACCTAAAATGACATTGCAACCGATACGGTCGCAAACGCGACTAAACATTGGTTGGCGACTAGAAGTTAACGATCAGTCGTGGCTTAGCGACATGTTTTTATTGGCTACTAAACATTGTCACAATAGTTTGGCGACTAACATTTGCTGTCTAGCCACTAGATTTTACTTGGTAGAAATCGCGATCAAGGATTCTTAAAATATCGAGGCCTGTAATTCGATGACTTTTCACAAGTGAATTTGCATGATTGTGGTGTGGAATGATTTAGCGAAATCGACAGAAGTGTTTGCTCTGTGCTTCTGGTAAAGACAAAGCATAAATTAATTCAATCGGTATTTGTTTAAGCTTGTCAAGTGCTTTAGTGGTTATAGGTAACAGAGTGACTCAGCAACAGCTTTTCGTTTTTGTTACGATTTTCGTTTGTACGAGGCTTTGGGGTGATAACCATTGGAAATACCAGCTTCGTTTGAGTAATCAAAACTACAGAAGACATCTTGAACAATTCTCCCTTACTTTGAAGCAACCTAATATTTGTCGTTTTGATGAAATAAATCAGTCTACTTTTGACTCAGTCACCTTGCATAAGCAGCAATGACAAAAGTATACTCGTTGCTAGGCAGTGACCAATGGCGAGCCAGTACGAGCCGTACACGTGGAACTTGACCGCGCCTACATCTCTTTCCTCTTCCGTTACCAGTCCCCCATCATCCTTCGCGGACTCAACTTTCTTTTTATCCTCGTCAAGTTGGTTCACATTTACATAATTATCCTCTTCAGTGCTGTCACGTGATTCGTCACGTGAGATTTGTCTCATTATATTCTCTTTGTCGAGAATTTCTTCTGGAGAGCCGCAGTGCATGATGGTCCCGTGATCCATCACAAGCACAAGATCAGCGGCAGTCAGGAACTTAGTATGATGCGTGCAAAGGATGACGGTCTTGTTCCGAAGAATTCCCATAATGCAGTGCTGGAAGAGATGAGCCGCCACGTGTGCGTCAACCGCGGCCAGCGGATCATCAAGAAGATACATGTCTTTGTTCTGGATAAAAAGATAAATATATAAATCCCGTCTGTCGCCACAAGGAGGTAAGGTTCCATTTGAATGAACAGAACGGTTGCTGTCTATCTGAGTAACAGGTTTACTAAGGACACGAACCTGATAAACAGCTCGTGCCAGTGCCACTCGAGCCTTCTGTCCGCCACTTAGAGTTACTCCATTCTCTCCTACCTCGGTCTCATCGCCAGTGGGCAAAATACGTAAATCCTAGAAAAAAGACAATTGCACTGTGTCTGAGGTAGATATGATCACCCTTAGTCATTTTCGAGGCCAAAATACAATACAGTAGAATCCCGTTAACTTGGACTCTCAGGGGATATGAAAAAATACTCCTGCAGCAATCGATCAAAGGGAAACCAGGCTTTATAAAACTCTCCTAAATTCGGCTAAAAAACTAATCATGGCTCGAATACGTGATACTATCTGCTGGTGCTCTTTAGAACTTAGAATGTTTACTCCCAACTAGTGTGAACTAATACTGGGAGAGTGCAAGTGCGAGTGAGTGCAATAAATTAAATGAGTAAAATCGCTCTAAAAATGGCGTTAAAGTAGACTAAACTTAATAATACTTATAGTGCAAGTGTAGTTGAAATTAAAGAAAATGAAAAATAATGGTTGTCAAGAGTTTATAGTCACTTTAGATGGGCAGGTGGGCTCATTGTACGTATTTCTGAGAGCGCTAGTGTCTGAAATTGTTTTATGCTAGATGCAAGGACCACTGGCTCAGTAAGTTTGTTCCAAACGGCATGAATGGCTCGAACAAAAGGAGAGTAGCTGTAAGCTAGTACGTTTACATGAGGTTGGAGATAAGCATAGGGCTTACATGATCTAGTTGACTGTTTTACACATAATGGCATCTCTATGTCAACCGAAACCATTCCTAATTTTATAGAATATAGTTACTTGATATAGTAGCCTCCTGTTCTCTAGAGAGTCCCACTCGAGGTCACAAACTAGGTCTTGAGAGTTTGTTGACCGACTGCAATCAGATCTCACAAAGCGTGCAGCTCTCTTTTGGACTTGCTCGATTTTTTGTACATCTCTGTCCGTATAGGGATTCCAAGCACTGGAGGCATACTCCAGTTGGGGCCTAACCAGTGTTTGATAGGCCTTCTCTTTTACCTCAGGGGTACAGACTTTCAGAGTGCGCCGTATAATTCCCAGTGTTTTGTTACCTTTACTTGACACCTTTTCAGTATGTTCTCTCCAACTAAGGTCAGAGGTCTGTCTCACACCAAGATAGTCTTGGGAGGAGACTTGCTCCAGGGCATTTCCCTCCATATAGTATTGCAAGAACAGTGGAGCACGCTTATTTGTGATAGGAAGGTAGTAGCACTTCTTGTGATTGAACTCCATTTGCCAACGTGTAGACCATTCCACTAGTTTGTTGAGGTCGTCTTGAAGGATTTTATGGTCTTTTGGTGACTTAATTTGACGATAGATTACAGTGTCGTCTGCAAAAAGCTTTATGCCAGAGTTTATACCCTCAATGATATCGTTGATGTACAGCAAAAAGAGGGTAGGTCCCAAAACTTTTAACGTTTCTAAGTCCCAAAACGTTTAGCGTTTAGAAACGTTTGTGATTCTAAGATGAACTATAATATGCATGTGGTTATTTAAACTCGCGATCTTCATAGTACAACATACCTCTTGCAAGGCGCATGCGCGAATGACAGCACTGTACTTGTCTACGTCATAAGGTTTGCCAAACAAGATGTTTTCCTTGACCGTCGCATGCTGGATCCACGGCTCCTAAAGGTGCAGCAAGTATTACTGCGAGTTACTGTCCGATCAACGTGACCTAACCTGCTCCTCCGCAGGCCATATTGTGCTTCCGATAACGTTGATGTCATAGTTTAGCGACAAATCAAACCTTACCCTACCCTGGGTTCCAGAGGTTAAATGTTTTGCCTTTTGTTGGTACAAAATAGCGTTGGCGCGCAGCTCGCCGAATTTACCAACAAAAGGCAAAATTTAACCTCTGGAACCCAGGATAACCTTACCTAGGTAATAGGGTTAAAAACCAATAGAAAATTGGCCGTCACGTTTGGCGCAGTTCAATGTAACTACTGCTCTAACAATGCGAGTGATGTTAGAAGTCCATTATGGATTTCTGGTGATATTCATTCATTATTAACTTAACGTAAAATACGAGCGTCCTACCTGCGCTGCTAGGCCGAACCCACTTTCCAAACCTGCTACAAATACCTACCGAAAGGAAGAAACCAACATCTTTTTAAAAGTGTTATTTCTATTGCACAGACGTGCATGGTCGTACCATGTATCGTATCATGTATATTAAACAGCGAGGAATGTTTTTGTTTGAGAAACGAGTGCTTTGTCTCCAGGCTTACCTGGCCTCTGAGTTTATCCATTTCTGCAGTCAGAGCTGATAACAGTGAACTTTTACCCGAACCAACCGTGCCTATAATGCCTATTAGCTGACCCTGGTTAAAATGAGGATGACAATTAGTAATAGTAGTGTATCACTAATCCCCTTTTAGTGATATTATATTACTAGTTTATTAATTATCATTACTATTATCTTTACACCTCTAAGGAGGACACGACTCCTTTCTATGAAGTTGCCAAAGTCTAAACAGTTGCACCTTCCACTCAGTTATTATCAAAACGGCCCTCACTTACACATTTTACCACCTGCATTCGCAAATGCGACATAAGCGCATTATTTGGAGAATGGCTGTAATGGCTGCACCCTTTGTGTCACTTGAGTGGGGACGGGCCACTCACTCCTCTTTTTTCTTCAGCCCAGCTCCGCTCGGTCGAGGGTTTTGTGAGGCGTAGCTGATACTGTCTTTCTCTCATATATAGTACGTAACTATATTTACATATTTTAAGATTTTTTTTAATGTAGATATCACATAAGTAATCTATCTATATATTTTAGACATTTTAAATATATTTTAATGTAGATTTCTTTGGACCTTGTAACTTTAGTCTGGTTTGCACAAGCATTTTGGGCACGATGCTCCTAACCTGGGTACGGCACTCCTAACCTGGGCACGGCACTCCTAACTTGGGCACGGCACTCCTAACTTGGGCACGGCACTCCTAACCTGGGCACGGCACTCCTAACCTGGGCACGGCACTCCTAACTTGGGCACGGCACTCCTAACTTGGGCACGGCACTCCTAACTTGGGCACGGCACTACTAACTTGGGCACGGCACTCCTAACTTGGGCACTTACACGACAAAAATAAGGTGTGTCGTACCAATACTTTGTGGCACGCGTACCAACGTTAGGAGGGCCGTGCTCTAATTACGAGTGCCGCGCCCAAGTTACTAGTGCCGTATCCAAGGTAGGACTGCCGTGCCCAAATTATGAGTGCCGTTGCCATGTTAGAAGTGCCGTGCTCAAGTTACGAGTGCCGTGCTCTAGTTAAGAGTGCCGTGCCCAAAATGCTTCTCGTGTAAACCGGGCTTTTGTATCCTGTAACTTCTCAGATATTTTAACGTACATTCTTAGTTTAGTTGTCCCCAATTAGTAAAGGAGAATTTTCCCCTCAGCTATGTAAATTTGACATATAAATAAAGTTATTTATATATACAATTGAAGCTCTCGTAAGCGACCACCCTGGGAATCAGGAAAAGGTGGTCGAAACTAGAGCTGGTTGCTTACGAGATTACTTTCCCGTAGCAATCAGGAGTAGTTGGTCGCTTACGAGAGCTTGCACACACCACGCCCATGGGAATACTTATACAGTGTGACTGATATCAGCGTTGATAACATACTCAACTAAACATCTGGATTCTGATTGGTCAATGACGAGTGCATCTAAAAGTTGTTGAGTGCACAGTAACATGCTCTCAGTAAATGTTTGCTCAGTATATTATAAACAAAAAATCGCATGAACTGCTCGTGCTATACTTGATTTATAGGCACCGAGTGATATCTTGAAAGTTCTCAAATTGCACTCGCCTAAAGGCTCGTGCAATTATTAGAACTTTCAAAATATCACTCAGTGCCTATAAATCCCGTATAGCACTCATGTTCATGCGATTTCCTCTACGAATGTCATGAATCTATAGTGCACGCGTTGGTCAATATACGTTAATTCATACAGTATTTACGTTGCATACAAAAAGAAATTGTACAAAGTCGCTAACGAGAGCTTATAAACAAAGAAACATACCAATTCTCAACCCCCAAAGGTGGTAACGGTCGCTTACGGAGCTTCTCATTACAGAGTTTTACTGATAATTCAAACGGGGTTTTATGAGGGTGGTCGCTGAGGGGAGCTGGTCGCCTACGAGAGTGGTCACACACAGAGCTTCAACTGTATTAAGTTTTTTTAGATGTCCGCTTCAGGAATTGACGTCCAGCCGCCCGGGAGTAGAACCTACATTTTACATGACCTTCCACACAACAGAATGCCACGCTCCAGAACGAGCTACAAAGATCAGTCCCAGTTCGCACATTAGCATCAGGAGAACGATTAACACTCAGGTTTTTTTCGATCATACGAATACTGAACAACTAACCTTGCGTGCTGCCAAGTTAATATGAGAGAGTTTGCCAGCCGACCTCGTCTCTGGTGTGTTTGTAGATTGGTCTTCTCGATCATCACTGTTCTCTTCATTTTCTTCCACGAACTTGTACCGCCAGGTGAAGTGACCATCAACAACCTTAATGGCGATATTCGCTGTATTGCAAAGATAATGTCTTTTCAGTACGAATCATTCGACAAGCCCTCGCGCAGTATAGTGGTCTACGGGGATACAGATAATAGTAAAATTCTGACAAAACGTTGATTTGATTGCTGTTCAAAGACACTGATTTTGGTTTCAGGACTCATTATTTTTGGTCCTTGAGTTGACTCTGATATATTTTTGGAGCGAGCACGTCATAAGGGTTCAGTACATAACATGGCGTAAGATCAGTAGCGGTGCCGTTACCGTAACATTTATATAGGGAGTTCAAGAAACCAGGACGGCGACGGCAGTGATGACAGGACGTAGAAAAGTGTTTTCTTCTCAAATTTGGTGTTTAATATTTCCTTTATTCGCATTTAATTACTTTTCACTGGTCGAATTCTTCGAAAAATATAATAAGCATAGAGTTCCCTTCACGCCGAACGAAAGACGGAGTGATTTTCCTTTTGACGTTCGCATTCTCTATGAAACGTAAAACGTTTGGTTTTCACGTTGTGTTTTTGCAGACAACGGTCAAAACTACGTACACGACTGCGTGCATTTTGTGTGCAGTTACTGTATTTTGTAAGTAAGACTATTGTTTTATGCCGTCGCCCTAGACGTTACCATCGCGGTTTTTTAAACTCCCTATTACCGTACCAACGTTACAGCAAGTAGTAGGGGAGTGATGGTGTAGCCGTTTTTTTTTGCGGTGGATTCTCATTAAACTGCGGAAGAATAATTTAAATGCAGAGGATTTCAAATGCGGAGGAGTTCATTAATGACGTCATAAACCGCGGAAGATTTCATTATCTATTATTTTCAATTGCGGAGGATTTCATTATCTATTATTTTCAATTGCGGAGGATTTCATTATCTATTGTTTTCAATTGCGTAGGATTTCGCGGAGGATTCATTATCTATTGTTTTCTATAACGGAGGATTTCATTATCTATTGTTTCTATGGATGATCTCATCGTCCCATTTTTGGCATCCTTTTGTTTTGGAGTCATTATGAGGGTTCATTATCTATTATTTCTGTGAATGAGGTCATGCTTCTATCTTCTCTCTAACGAAAACAACCACAATTAATAATAATGAACAAAACAAAATACTCGGAGGGGGAGGGAGGAGGGAGGAGGAGGGAGGAGGAGGGAGGGAGGAGGGAGGAGGGAGGAGGGAGGAGGGAGGAGGGAGGAGGGAGGAGGGAGGAGGGAGGAGGGAGGAGGGAGGAGGGAGGAGGGAGGAGGGAGGAGGGAGGAGGGAGGAGGGAGGAGGGAGGAGGGAGGAGGGAAAGGGGTGCTGTGGGCAGTGGGCATTGCGGGCGGTGGGTGTCTAGACTAGGTAGACTTTCTAGACCTTCTATAGACTAGACTAGAAAAAAAAAATTGGCCATTAATAACATAAAATTTGTTTCCTCCAAAGAATAGGGCTATTGTTTCTGTCAAACTTTACTGATTGTCCTTCTTGTATAGCTAATCTGTAAGAACAATAGCGGAGTTATTAAAGAACGAATGTAGATCTATATTTTGGCATCTCTTATAAGTTTATTTACCATTCACTCTTTATAAAACAGTCTCTTATCCTGCACTTAGTTAGGCAGATTTATAACTGAACACATGCGGCAGTAAATTATGTTCTAACTTAATGAAATAAATCTCCAAACAAAAGGAAGCGTTCCGCTCCTCTTCTTTTATCATGAATTTGCATATGACTAACCCTCACACACAAAAAACGTTCTACATGGCTAAATTCAACATGAATTTGAATACAACTAATCCCTGTAAGAACCGTAACGGTGTTGCTGTAGAACTGAAAATAAAAACACTTTAAAGGTTATACAAAGTGGTTTCAGATACATGTATCGTTTGTCATTGCTATTTCCGCTACAAAGTGGTTTCACAGATACACGTATCGCGAAGTATTTTTTACTTTTTTCTTCTTTGTTGCCTAGAACCGATTGAAAGGTTTGTATTACTCAATGGATCCATCTTGCTCATGGCTCAACTTCGAATGGATTCAGAGGGTCACCGATGCCAAAAATGGGGCGATGAGGTCATCCATAGAAACAATAAATAATGAAATCCTCCGCAATTGAAAACAATAAATAATGAAACCATCCGCAATTGAAAACAATAGATAATGAAATCATCCACAATCTATGACGTCATTAAATTAATCCTTGGCATTAAATTTATTCCCCCGCATTTAATATATTCCTCCGCAGTTTAATGACAATCCTCCGCAAAAAAAACGGCTAATTTCATCCCTTCCCTACTACTACGGCATGTCATATTGATTACGGTCAGTATTTTTCACCGTCACATGAAGTAACGCTCTACAAAGTATGTTTCTTACGTGTACGCGGTGGATTGGCGCCACTTTCCGTTGGTGGAGATTCGACGTAGTAACCATCAAGGTCAAGGTCATCTAGCGCAAGGAACGCCTGGAGCCTTTTGACTGATACCCAGGCCTCCATCAGTCCATTCAAGACCCAGGGAAAGGCATTCAAAGGAGAGATAAGCATGTTGAATAGGGCCACGCTGGTGAATACCTGCAATTAGTGTAATTGAATAAATAATTAATATTAAAAACGTGGCCACGTCAGCTTATACAATGATTTTACATGTCAGTCATTTCTTTAATAGCAGTTTGGGGGAAAATAGCAATGATTATTGTTCATAAACGATATAATTTAAAAAGCCATTTTGTACCAATCATGATTGCAAAGGTCATAATGAATCACTGTTTGCTACATAACTAATAGATGATGTGGCACAGATTGCTAAAATGAAGCAGAACCTCTTACCTGGCATTAATGTACATGTACCATAAGTATATATTTTAAAGTTTAGGTCTTCATAATTTCGTTTGATAAGGACAACATCGGTAACATTCTTGACATGCCACTCATTCCATTGATAGAAACAGGAGGGGGAATACTACTAGCCCAGGGTTCATCCCTTTTTGACCGGACGGCCCA